>JBBPUC010000004.1:178378-218680 GCA_038094375.1 Tubosaeta aff. heterosetosa
GAAGAGAGGCACACCTGTATGTCGTATAGTTTGTTCTTTGAAATGAACGCTTGTTGTGTGGGGGACGCTCGCACTGCAGACAGATGGAGGACAGTGAATGTTAGGTATGTGAGGGCAAGCATGGGTAGCCGTCAGTGTGGAAAGAACCGGGGAGGTAGAAATACCAGCGCATCGCCCCGACGGTCTCATTGGGCGGCAGAGTTTAGAGAGACGAACGTTGCAACAAATTACTTGATTTGGCACATTAGCGTCGAACGTGCAAACCGCACAAACCAAAGCAACGGAATCTTTATAATAAAGATCCATCAAACCAAGTCGCTGGCTCTGCTTAGTTCCGGCCACTGCCAACTCGGCCGAGCGAGCGTCATTCAGGGTCATGATTCAAGGACTGACCATGCAATCGAATTCGGCAGTGGAGACAACTTGATCAAATTGATGGTCTCAGTATATCGTTGGCTAGAGTACATTGGATATTGCGTACAGGTAGACAACCTTAGCGACCGACCCGATCGCTTGACAAGTTGGAGACGTCTGGGTCTACATTTTCCAGACCGAGATTCTTAAAATCATCGCGTTCCATGAGTCCCCTGTGATATCACCTGCGTTGGCCAAGCAACTTCGAGAACAGGCAAGAGACTCACTTGGACATTCGACACTCGAGGTACTGCTTGCTGTATGCCCTGCAGGGTGTGGACGTACCGCCGTTTTTCTTCAGGCAGGCCATGTACTGCATCATTTTGTCTCTGCATTCGCCTAGGAGAGCGTCAGCTTGATCCGACAAAGCGGTGGTCAGCGTCTACCGTCGTGGTCGAGCGGAAACGATCCACGGTTTGGGGGTGTTGGCTGAAAACCAACAGCGATAGATGGTGGGCGTCCAAAGGACATGATGAACGTGGGAAGGCAATTGGGCAGTTACACAGGGACGCAACAGGGACGAGCATAGTACAGGTACATTCTCAACTCGCCTTTTCCTTTCCCTTTCCCTTACCCCTCCGATGGACGTTCGCCTCAGATTCAGACTCGTCCTCGTCTTGTCGACTGGCAGAGGCCGACGGAGTAGCGTTGGACGCAGCAATATGTCTCCCTTTGAGGACGACAATCTCTTTTAGCCATGTATTCTCGCGCCGAAGATCGGCTGCCTCCCGTTCCAGCTCCTCTGTCCTTCCCGTCAGGTCTGTGACGGTACGTTCGAGGTTCAGTGTCTTGAGCTTCTTCTTGATTCTAAATCGCGCTATGCGCCATCCAGTCAGAACGACGATCCGACATGGATGGTGGACACCCCTCACCCGAGGCAGCTGTGTTCCTGCGCCGCTTGTCTTCGGCGGATGATACCGCATCCTCGGAACCTTCCAAGTCTTGCGCAGCTGGCGCCACCGTCGCAAGAGCAGGTTGTGAAGGGCCCGCACCCAACGCGTGTGGGGGAACGGATATGGACGGGGGATAATATGAGGAAGAACCAGCGACAGGCGGGGTTGGGCCTGGCGCAGGTGGCCAGGGCTGGCCGTAGTTTGGAGGGGGGGCAGGATATGGATACGGGTACGTTGGAGGATAGCTTTGGGATGCTGATCCTTGCAGGGAGATGAGGGCATGGATGAGGTGGTTGTATGTCTCTGGAGGAACGTGTGGGGGGCCAGCGGGGGGTACTTGGAGATACGTGGGGGGTATATGGGGATTCTGAAAAGCAGCTCAGCGGAGACGTGGCGATGGAGACAAGTGGGCCCTACGTTGGAGTCGTCGTCGTCGCGGTGCTGGTCGTTGCGGCGTTCCATGTCGTCTGGTAGGACAGAAACGCGTTCTCGTCGCCGGGCATGACGACAAGATGGCCATCTCTGAGTAGTCGTCCATGTCGCCAGTCATTTCGCAATCCAGTCCCATAATGACGGAAATGAGTTATGTAATCGAAACACTGGTATTCCTCCTCCTGCCATGGCACGTATCCACCGTCCGATTCGAGTACACAGGTCTGACAGAACACGCCCTTCAGTTGATTAGAATACGGTCAAAGGACGGCAACTTTCGCTTTGAACTCTCCCCCGCCGATGACATTCGTCTCCTCGTCGACAAGGCACGCCATGTTCTTTCATTTGCACGCCATCTGACCCCTCTCTAGATTATCGAGACCGCTGGCGAGAACATCGACCCAGCGTCAATCACAATCTCAAACCAGCCTCGGGGAAATGAGACGCTTGTATCACGTCTCACTAGCCACAATTTACAATCACTGGGCTTGAAGTACGCGCCACTTTTCTCCGCATCCCCCTGCTTATCATCCACCCAGACACGGCGATCTCGTCTTCGTCGGCTACCAGGATCTAGCTCCTTCTGATCCAGCCTTCGCCCCTCCCAATGGCAACCCACCCTCCTCAAAGACAGCCAATGTTTGGGAAAGCGTGCGAGAGGATCCGGTCGATTTGTATTGGCGATCGCAGGATGGAAAGATCCCTCGCGCCCGTGACTCCCGCTTTTGCAAACACGCGTCCAATGGCATGTGCGACTATTGCATGCCCTTGGAGCCTTATGACGCGGCCTACCAAGCTGAGCACAGCATAAAACATTTATCATACCATGCCTATCTTCGAAAGCTCTCTCCAAAATCTTCTTCCACTGCCGCTCAGGCCCTTCCACTCCTTTCCCCCACTTCCTACAAGGTCAAGGTGCCATGTCCGACAGCCAACCACCCTTCGTGGCCGTCAGGAATTTGCACTGCTTGCCAGCCCTCTGCGATCACTTTGCAGTCACAACCGTTTCGAATGGTGGACCACTTGGAATTTGCAACACAGTCCATCGTTGAGCGGTTCCTGCAAGCCTGGAGAGCAACCGGCCTTCAGCGTTTTGGGTGGCTTATAGGGCGATATGAGCCTTATAATGAGGTGCCAATGGGCATCAAGGCCGTGGTAGAGGCAATTCACGAGCCCTCTCAAGAGGGTGAGGTCGACGGGCTGACGCTAGACATTCCATGGGAGGATGAGCGGCGTATCAGAGAATTGGCGAAAGCAGCGTCGACCCCTCTATCTATCGTTGGCTATATCTTCACGGATCTTGACCCAACTCCGGACGATCGAACCAAGAATGTCTTCAAGCGACACGCGCAATCGTACTTCGTTTCTTCGCTTGAGGTTATCTTTGCTGCCGCAGTTCAGAACGCCAATCCTACTCCATCTCGATCCTCCTCTAGTGGCACTTTTGGGTCTCGTATGGTTACCGCCATTTTAACCGCGACAGAAGATGGTCAAGTTGACCTTTCTGCCTATCAAGTTTCAGAGCAGGCCTGTGCCATGGTTGCGGCGGATATGATTGAAGCCAGCGTAGAGCCTGGAATCGTCCGAGTAAAGGAGGAAGACCGCAGCCAAGATTCTGCACGCTATGTTCCCGACGTGTTTTATCGGTACAAAAATGAGTACGGTTTGGAGGTAAAGAGGAGCGCGAAACCCTGCTTCCCAGTGGAGTATCTTCTCGTTAATGTAAGTGTGGCTGCACACCATGCTCGATGGATATCACAATGTGCTGGACAGGTTAGCCACGGCTTTCCGCAAGCACCCAACCCAATGTTCCGATCAACCGAGTTCGCGATCGAAAATCGTCCCGGACTTCAAGAGCAGCGGACTGAGAGCGTTCTTAGTTCCCTCCACGGCCTGGGAACACTGTCCCTGGAGGACCTACGCAACGAAACTAAACGTCTCCGGGTTGCGAAGTGGCTTAGTGATTGGCATTTGATTGCATTCCTGGAGACCACTCAATTATTATCACCGGTATGGCACGCCATTACTCTTTGATTCGGACTCCCACTAATACGATGGCCCAGGATGACGTCCAAGTTCTCCTGCGGACGGCCACGTCTCCCCGACTGCTGGAAGATCCCAGCGTGCTAGACACCTTTTTGAAGACGGACGGATGGCAGACGCTGATCACCTTTGCTCGTGAAAGTGCACGTAAGTTTCTGGCACTTGTCATGATGTGATTCCTTGACTAGCAATTTGCCCGACAGCTGCGCGTCCAACGACATCGGCACCACCCGACATGGGACATCATGATGAAATTCCTCCAGAGATCTTTGACCAAATTGCCGCCGAAGAGGCTACTCGGGGTCGAGCAGCGGCTAGTTCGCGTGTCAGGACTTGTCCTCATTGCACCTTTGAAAATGCCCACGGAGGTCATGACTGTGAAGTTTGCGGTCTGCCGCTAGGCTGAGTTGTATATATTCATTATTTTTCATGTGACCGCTGTATTCCAACAAAGACGAGAGCCAACATAGATTACCATCGATATCTGAATGGAAATCCATGTCATTAGAGGACTCATGACTGGCATTACTACAGGATGCGTAAACAGGCACAGGAGGGGCAAACTTTTTGATTCGAAAACAATATCCTGAGTGACGGAGAGAGGCATAGATAGGATGGTGTTCGGTATGAAGGGTCCAGTGTCTGAAATGATTAATAAATCAAAAAATGGGATCAGACCAAAATCCACCATCCAGCAAAGAAGAGGCCAAAGAAGAGGCCGATGGCGCGAAGAGCGATCACAACGACCAGCGCCTTGCGCACAGCGGCATAAAAGTTGCTCAGTGCTGTTCCAGACCAATTAAGGCTATGTAGAGCGGTTAATATTTGTAAAACAGTATGCAAGAAATGCCTACCGTCGATCGTTTGAACCGCCCTCGCGTATGCTGGCTTCCCAGCCGCGTACAACTTCGCGGTATCGCTTTCCAAAGACCCTAGCACGACAGGATAAGCAAAGGAAGGAATCTGATCAGAGGTATATCCTACCAGATCCAAAAGTTGACGTCCGGATATGAGAACCGGGGAAATACACTGGCGAGGCTGGGTGCGACGGCGTCAACACGCATGCCTTCACTCCCGATGGGTCGGAAGGGTAATTGCATGTTATGGGTATGCTGCGAATGCAGTGCTTCGGGTACCATATGTGCCATTAGGTCCAAGGTCATACCGAGTGAGAGGCCCCACAGCTTGAGGTAATGATGGGCAGATGCTTTCTTGCGCTTCTCCGGTATCACTTTGTCAGATATGATGCCTTTTTCAAGTACGTCCTGTGTCAATGCCGGGTATGGGCCACTGGTTGGGAGGGAAGGAGATCCGGTGGAGCACGATTGCGGGAGATCAAGGAGAATAGCGGGGAACTGCATCGTCCCGATAAGGATGCGAACCAAAAGTTTTAGAATGGCAGCGTGACGTGGAGTCAACCTAGAGGCTGCGTCCACCGATACACTAGACCATACTCCCTTTGAATTGGCAGCGACCGATCGTGGTGACACAGTCCCGACGAGCATTTCGAGAGGGATCCAATGAATCTGAGTGCCTGATGTGGGTTCCGTTGAGAGCGTTCGGGGAGTGAGCTGCAAAAAGACAAAGGGGGAAAGTATCATGAGTAAACGTTTCCCTAGAGAGGTTGTGATTTCCCGGTCATCAAGCTGTCCGATACAAGTAAAATCGCGCTCTGCGAGATCCAGACCGATTTCCTCCCAAGTTTGCCGCATGGCTGTGTACCGGATGTTGAGAGGATGGTGACAGTTAATGAAGAAGGGTAAACGTACCTGTGTAAAGACCACCTTCATCCCCCTCTTCCATCCTTCCTCCTGGGAATGCGAGATGGGCTTCGGCCATACTGCCGCGATGAGTGGCGCCCTCGGCCGACAAGGTGTTCAGACCATCTGGGGATGAGCCGCCGTCCCTCTGCAAGAAAAGGATTTCAGGACGCGCAGCGGGATCCTTGACCCAGTCGAGATCAAAGAATTGGTCGAGTGTCGGAACGGGGGCATCGGGAGGAAGAGGGGTTGTTGAGGACGGAACAATGCGAATGACGATGGCGACGGCGGCACGACGGGGTTCTGTGAAGAAGTCAAGGGAAAGATGAGGAAAGTAGCGATATAAACGCACGAGTTGCTGGCGATGCAATGATGCGGGGAGGTGTCGTGCGAATGCGATGGAGCGCACACGACAAGAGCGGGACGACCTTTTCTTGTTTTTCTGAGAGAGATAGTTAGGGAGATAAAGACATGGACGAGACAAGACAAACCTCGCGACATTTTCAATACAACTGACTACTTACAACCAGCCTTCAACACGTTTCTTGTTGGCGGCGACGACTCGGCGGCGGTGCAAACATAGAGGTGCGTTGGACCCCAGCCACCCCCGGAGACTTCTGCCACTCCGTTCCAGACCATGAGTTGGCAACGCCCGACATACTTGGGATACGGATGGGCGTTAGAGCGTTGTTAGCGGCGGAGGTGCCGACTCAGTTCATACTGAGGGGATCGCAAGCAAGTAGTTGAGCTGTGTAGGTGGGAAACGCTGCCGCCTAAATGGGGCGTGTCTCCCGAGCGAAAGGAGTGCTTCTCCACCCGCACTGACTCTGGCGTTCACTACTTTCCTTCACACGTCCATCCTATAAAGAACGTCCGCACATCCACCAACGACATCCCATCCCTCAACTGCTACCAGCCGACATGGGCATGAAATACCGCTGTTATCTCGCCGGGGAGCGCATCTATGGCTGCTCCAAGTGCAAGACCCATCTAGCTGCCATCCACTCGATGATATCTCGAGTCTGTCACTGTCACTCTTCTCTCGCTCCCGCCACTTAACTTCCCAAAGGCATTCAACGGCCAGCATGGCCGCGCCTACCTGTTTGACGTGGTGTAAGTGCTTGTCATTGTGTTTGCCTCCAAGCTCAGACCACCGGGCAGTGTCAATGTTGTCGAGGGCGAACCCAATGACCGTCAAATGACAACAGGTAACCACACTGTCCGGGACATATACTGCGTCAAGTGTGCCACCATCCTAGGATGGAAATACGTGTGTATGCGTATGTCGTTATCGCAAACATTCTCATGGCTGTCACAGGACCGAGCATACGAACCTTCCCAGAAATACAAGGAGGGAAAATATATCCTCGAGCGCAATCTCCTCGTCGACGTGCAATAAGCGCTGCGGTTGCACGCAGCCTTGCTGGGGACATTCCAGCCTACATATCCCGACGTCTCACTGCCAGAGTGACGACAGCTTAATACCGACTACACTCAAGTTCTCACCTCGATCTCATCTTCACATCGCATTGTGACAGCTAACCTGTCATCCTAATTGGGCAGGTGTCGGCACGACTATATCGCATGGCGATACAGGGGCTTTGAACCTGAGACCGCCCGTTGTAACATCCATTGACAATATCCTTTACAACCTCACAAAAGCCTCATTTAATCGGGACCTGCAATTCATCCATTCATTTCTTTGTCTTTTTCTCTTCCCATCATCGGTCTCTTTTCATTAATTTTTTTTGGTTTGAAGTACAGCTAACACTTTTTTGAGAGTAGAGGTTCCTGGTGTGTATCATCTATCTGCGCATTAGCACGTTATGGAGTAGCCCACGAGTATATTTCGTACGGAGCCTGTACCAGTTACATTTGGATGCAAGATCAGTTATTGGCGATGCGGGAGCACTGCCGGTGTCGCCGTTGTTTGTGCATGTTTTGGTATGACACTGCCGAACCCCAACGGTATGAAACCGAGTGGGTTCTAGTTCCACTCCCCAGCGGATTTGCAGTATAAATCTACCAACGACACGGTCTGCGACTCGGTGTCAGACACGCTCCTTGTCATGGGTCAGTTTCTTCTTCCCCTCCTACTCCTTTCTAACCCCCGTCCACAGTGACCCTCACTATGCCCTCTGTGCGCTCACAGCTTGGTGCTACATCCCAGTACATCTCCTCTCCACTGGCTGGTCCTTCCCACAATCCTGTCACAGCACCACCAAGGGCATTGCCACGTCGCAATCCCAATTTTGTGCACTCCCGCCCTCTCCGTCCCTTTGCCTCTATGTCGCAGAGCACCACCTCGAAGCCCGTTAAACTCATCGAGCCTCCCCAGAACTTCAAGGCGACCTTTATCCTTGACCTCACGCAAGAAGAGCTTGGTCGGCAAGACTGACCTCTTTTATGCTAGAAAGGATCTCCGTAGACACTTGCCTGCACTCTTCGTTACCAGGTCGCAAGTTCTTATTTGATGTTTATCATACGCTTCCCCTGTTTTATTAGCGTACAGAACGCCAGCCTACGAGGCACGTGACAAGTACTAGTCCATAATAGAGCTGTTTGTCTGCCATTGGTCAACGTAACCACGAGTGTTGGTTGGTCACCGAGAACATGCCTGTTCCTACCATGTACCGCACTGTTCCGAGGGTGCTGCTGCGCATGATGGGTTGAATAGCTACTCTGTTTTGACAGCAGAAATGCCGCAGTTCTGGCCGCGGCCGCGACGATCGCGTCTCACCAGTGCTTGACCAATTCAACGATATACGGAATTGCGGTGCTGGTAGCTCCCTCATCATCGTGTTGACAGCGCCGCTATCTGATATACATCTTAAAGCGATCACCCGTATCGATGACAACTGAGGATACATGCTCGTTCTCATAATTCTTGTTGGCGGGGTTTCGCGCCAAATAATCCTGATTTTTGTGATTTGACCGCAATCAATGCCATCAATTGAAGATAGAGCTCGGTTCCATGCAGCAACCGAAAAACGAGGCAGAGGCGTGTTTTGAACTTAACCTTACTAATGCTTTCTTTAACGGCTCGCCCTCGGATCGTATATAAGAAACTCGCGTTAATCAGTCGGTTCCTCGCTCGACTCTTCATAAAGCATCCCGGATGATATCAAGACCCGTTCATGTAGCTCAAGAACTATGTTGTTCTTATCATCTTTACGCTTTGTTCCGGTGGCAATAAGCTCTGAAGATGTACAAGCGACGTCCGCGATGTCGAAAACTATTCTTATTGTTATTCCCCTGGATCGGCAAGCCTTGTCATCTGCAAGCGGTAGATGGGAATGATTCGCCCTCCCTTGCTGGCATTCGGGTTTCCCAGCACCTATTCTACGCTCATCCCAATGGCTTCTCGAAACCTCGCATTCGAAGTTGAGTGGATGTGATGCGTTATACAACGCTTGCTACCTCTTTACGTATGACGCTTCGGGGTAGCCGGGAAGCTACCGGTGGAAACTCGGATACACACGTGCCCAAGGGTTGGAGCTACTGCACAGCGCAGGAAGAGGGAATATTGCAGGTTGGAAGTGGCTGGGGAAGTACTGTGCGACGGGAAGGACGTTTCAAGCGAGTGGAGCAACTCAAAACTGATACACCGTCCGCGGAAGTGAACAGAATTCTGATGTCGAGACGGTTATGATGGCATATGTGGATGATGGGCAAGGGTCCGAGGGAGGATTCTGAGGAAAAATAGACGAGCAAAATTACCTGTTTAGGCTGGATTGGGATAAAAAGGAGACGAGTTTGAGCCACCCCATCAGTAAACAGGGAGAATAGAAATACGACGCTTCAAGGGAGTACCAAGTCTTTCACCAACGCCATCCTTACTACACCCTCCTGCTCTATACTGGGCCGTTCTTCGTGCCTTCATTTTTACGACCTTGCACGATTTTGCACGACATATTCTTCCTTTCTCCCCTTTCTTTTCTTCTCCCCCTCTGAGCACTCCGAGGTCTGCTGTTTCACCGCATCCGCTCACTGACGCTAATATATACCTACAGAATCTCACCTCTTATTCCATTTTCTCAATCTTACTTATCTTCTCTCTCAACTCGTGTTCCTTTCTGTCGACAAGCTATGGACAGTTGGCGAGTAGCCGTCTTGGGTGATGGTGGTGTAGGCAAAACAGCGCTAGCAGTCCAAGTATGCCGCCCTCTCATGTTCTAGCACACCGGCTGATCGATCTCGCTGCAGTTTACTCTAAACTGCTTCGTCGGTAAGTCAGCATGGTTGAGATCGTTCCTAACCCACTGTCTTACCCTTTAATGACAGAGGTATGCTTTCGGTTTTCCCACTCTCTACTTTCATTGATTTCTCTCATTCAGACGTATGACCCGACGATAGAAGATGCCTATAGGAAACAGCTCATCGTAGACAACAAGATGTGCTTCGTGGAAGTCATTGACACCGCGGGTCAAGGTACGTCACCCCTTGGCGCTAGGAACGCCCAGCCTCATCGCCTCGTTAGAGGAGTATGCCACCCTTAGAGACCAATGGGTACGGTTAGTATTCCACGCTACCCTTCCCTGACATCTGCTCAGCCCCCATAGCGAGGGTCAAGGGTTCATACTTGTGTACTCGATCGCTTCTCGTTCGACATTCGAACGACTCGAAGTCTTCCGACAGTCGATGCTCAAAGTGAAGCGACAAAAACCAATTTTCATGTTGGTCGGCAACAAATGCGACAAAACCTACGAGCGTGAGGTGTCTCGCGAAGAGGGTATTGCACTTGCACGAACGTTCGGATGCGAATTCATGGAAACGTCGGCGAGAACCGCGTACAACGTTGAGCTACTTTTTACGAATCTCGTCCGTGCGCTACGACAGACGAAACGGCTGGAAACCGGTGGATCGAATGGAAAGCAGGGTGACAAGCCACCCAAGGACTCTAAGAAGCCGAAATGCGTGGTGATGTGATGGATGTTCTTCAGGGTTTCCGGTGTTTAGATTTTGGCAGTCCTCTTTACCTCTCTGATGATACCTCCGTCACCTTTTGCTCTTCATGTCTTCATTCACATTGGGCACCGATCCCATCCTTTTTGTTTCTTTTCTTTTCTTTTCGTCTTCCCTCTCCTTGGTTTTCGACTTTCCAGGTTGCTGTCCCTTTCTAACCTCGTCACATCATTCTGTCGTCCCACGCTGTGTCATACGTGATTTAGGCCTACGATGTATTTTGCAATGCATGGAAACACCCATCTACACATCCGGCGTCGACTGCGGTTCATTTGCTGTGAAGGGCCACGTCCTGCATACGTTGCACCTTCCAGGAACCTTATAGTGGCGAGGAAAGCTGTGATTCCCCAACGCTACCATGTTTGGTGACCTTGAGTTCTATCCACCCGAAACTCCTGACTTTCGTGTGTGGTCCATCCCTGACCGGAAGATATTCGACGTGCACAAGGGTGCACTCCAAACATCCCAAGTCTTCCGTTCGCTCCTTGGGTTTTATTCTTCCAGGAAGCATAACTAAGATGTGCTCACACAGGGAACATGTTCTTGTGCTGCGACAAAGAATGTAACCCCGTTGAAACAGATGATCAGCTCCTCGAGTTGGATGAACCCGGTGAAACACTATGTCTGTTACTCAGACTCCTACACTATCCGCCACCTCCACCTTCTCTATCCCCTTCTGCCCGTCAGGCGCGGCGGATGGGGAAACCGGTTTCATTATACCAAGGAGCTCTCATCCCGTTTCCGCTACTTCCGGACATGCTCCGATTGGCCGATAAATACGATCTCTCGGATCCCCTCCGACGTTCCTTGCATGCACATTTATTCGCCAATGCGTCCATTCTCCCACTCGAAGTCTATGCATTCGCCACGCGCTGCTGTCTCGACGATGTTGCAGCGGAAGCAAGCGCATACCTCTTGCACCCACCGCTTGCCAGCTACTCCAAGGAGGAGATCGCACTCATTCCCTCCGTCGTCGCATACCACGACCTTGTCCGGCTGCACAGTTATAGAATCCAGCAGCTAAGAACTGTTCTTTCACGTGAAGATATCTTTCCGTTTGGATACGGCGTCTGCGTCGCTCACCGAGAAAATACGGTCCGAGTGTGGAATAATGCACGGATGTCGTTGGCGGCCAAACTCGAAGCAGGTAAGTCCGATGACGGTCATCAAGTAAAAGACATTACTCATCCGGCCAAGCCACAGACCTGCCAGCCGAAATGAATGTGCTTTTGGGACAGCTCGACTATTGCAAGACGTGCCACAAGGCTTGCTTGGCGGCCATCGCCATGCTCCAGGTGACATTCTTTTCGCCATGCATACAGAAAAAGTATGCTCACGAGCCTGAAGTACAAGTGCAGTGGAATTCCAAGGACCATCGACTACGTGCCAAAACATGTGGGTAGCTAGGGCAAGAAGGGGTATGTTCTAGCCGGGAATGGTAGTTTAGCGATTCTGTGCTCCCAACAACAGGAGTAGGTACCTTACAAGACTACGTGTTATGCCACAAGAGCGTTCTAAGATTCTTCCAGACCTCCGAGTCGCGGTATAAGTAGGTCATAGAGTTGAACATGCCAGGCTGGATGCTCTGGCCCCGATGCTTGAACAACCACATCACGGCGCCCCATGTCAACGCCGCAAACACTGAAAAGTAGCGTGAGTCTGGGGGGATGGGACGAACGAGGGCAGGTCCGTCGGCCGAGGGTGCTTTGGAGTAGGGTGTCCCCGCGCGAGGCAAAAACGACGCAATCACTCTCGAAACCACGTAGAGCACGATCTTGAGAAGATAGGCATGACTACAGAGCACGAAGGCGTATGTGACATACCTGCTCGTTCACAGCGGTTCTGTCTCCGAACACGACATATCCTCCAATAAGCCCAGCGATGAATGTATCTGCGTTTCGTTCCTTGCCGCCGTTTGCTTTCTTTTGGAGTAGTAGCAGAATCTTGTACAACGAGACAAACTTTGCTAGGTTGAACGCATGCTGTTTCGTTGCTTGGAAGATGACACGACACCTTGCCTTCCAGCTAGCCCGCGAGAATTAGCGAACGGCCATAGGTATTACATGAATGGACATACTCTCCACGTCCAAAGAGTATCGCCATGATGAGTGCATGGGGGAACCTGACCTTGACGCCATAGACAAACCCGTTCCTTGCACCCTTGATGATCGCGAGGTAGTCGTGGAAAGCGGGGTCGTGCAACAAAGCGTCGAAGCCCGGCATGGCGAGTTAACGAGCTAAGTTCAAAAAGAACTTCACCTTGAAGTCGGGCTTCGGGATACAACGCGACCATTTCAGTAGCCGGCGAATCCTCAATCACATGGTTCAACTTCCAACAGTAACTACATAAAGTATTCCAGCTTCCGAATTGGACTCACGCGAAGTCCTGGACTCCTCTGTCCTCGATCGACCGGTATGTTACCTGTTAGCACAGAAGGTATGCAACTACTAATCTGGTATTGTGGTACAAGAATTATTATGAGCCAAAGTAGTCATCTTTGAAGCTAAACTGCAAGAGTGATGTCCACTCCAGCTAAAAACAGTTAACAAGAGATTGCAAGATACAAGACAAGAACCACTCACTCCATCCTTATCAAGTGGTATGGTGTCCTCAGAGGTGGCTCTTATTACTACAAATCTCCTATAGTTTTCCATGAATGCTGGTTGCACCTGGGCCTTTGAAAGATCTTTGATAATCTCATTGTTTGTGAAAGTGACCAGCTGATTAGCTGTCATGGCTGAGCTTTGGCTTGCTTCAAGGACAAGGTGAAATTCCAACAACTGATTCCTACTGCTAGAGGAATGAAAGGCCTGGGAGAGCCAGGCAAGTTGATTGGATTGCCCCCTTTCAGGCATCCTCATCATAGAAATTGATCCAAGATCAATGAGGTCTAGAATGGGATCCATGAGTGGTTGACTATGAGGCTGTTAGACAATGTGTTTAACACAAAGATTAGCAATTACATAGAAGAGCTCTTTCCATCACTGGATAGCAAGTGGCAAGTAGCCAGAACCTCAGGGATAAGATAACATTCCCAAAGTGGATGCTCTTCAATTTGGGACATAAACTGATGGCAAGCAACCAAATCTTCTGCAAGTGCAGATGCAGTAAAGGTTACAATGCCCCCTACATTAAAGTCTTAGATGCAATAACAAAATAATGTTAGAATAGTTCTTCATACCTAAAGGATATACCTCCTTCACTCTCCATCTCTCATGAGTCATGTCAGGGGAATAGCCATATGTCCAAAATTGGACTTCAGAAGAATTGACCCTTTTAGTAACCAGTGATGGTATGGTGTGTAGTGTCTCCAAGTGCCTATTAGATATGAAGATAACCCGTACATCATCTTCAATCTTAGCTGACACAGCTTTGGTTGATTTAAGGATGTACTGAAGTAGACTGGTGTCTAGCTCTGGTGACAGTTGATTAGGCAAGGGCCAGATACAATATGATCTGCTTGTAGGAGAGCTGTTGAGAAAGTCTAGCAGTGTTTTTGGGAAACCTAACAGAGATATTGCCTGATGTAACACAATCTCTTGAGAAAGGTCATAGGCAACATCTTCTGGGTTGTGTAAGGAGTGCTGCACAGCTTCAATAGATCTCCATCCAATAGCCTTGGTAGATCCCATAGTTGATACCAGGAATGGCAAAAGCACAACTAGAAGGGTCTCAGAAAGCAAAGGATTTGGTACTTGCAGAACCTTGGTTAGTCCCTGTTGTGCAGTTGGAAATACAAAAAGCACTGCAGCTTCAGTACCATCATGAAGCAATGGAATAACTGCAGCCTGTAAAAAGCATAAATAAGATTGTGAGCAAACAAAATAAACAGGCCAACCAGTGCTTCATTTTTCAAGTAATGTTCTAATCCCTGAATAGTAACCTCTTCACTAGGCTCATTTGGCTCAAGCCTACCAAAGTACTGGGGTTTACCACATGCTCGGATGAGGGGTGAGAGATCCATGATTGGATAAAGTCTTGAGATCTGAAGGGTATCCAGTTTAGAGAGCACAAGATTGACATGGGCACTATTGCTTATGCCACTGGGATCTGCAATATTAATAGCACAAAGAGACTCTATTTCACCCTCAGATGTGCTTATAAGTAAATCACCAGACCATTTCCATTTCTTGGGTATTCTGTAAGCAAATTAGTACTAGGATGTCATGTATCAATCCAACATACTTGGATACTGCTGTCATCTTAGATAACTCAGCTGCTGGCTGCTCTGGCTGGCTTGCAACCTCACCCATCCCCCTGCATTAACCTTAATTTGAGGTAGTTCCACAAAAGTGCCACAGTACTCACAAAGGAACATTAAGCCTGAATTTAATGTGGCTATTAAATCACAAAAAATACCAAATACAATGAAACATACGCTGGGATATTGACAGTCTGCAAAAATTGCTCCGCATTGATTTCACTCTGGGACTTTGGCGGTATGACAGCAGTGGGAACCACAGGACTATCGGGTATTTGATCCAGATAGTAGTATTTTTTATCTCGGAATCTCTTACCTTTTGTTTACTGGCCCTGGATCATCTACTTCAAAATCAAATGAATCAAAAAGTAGATCAACATCCATCGGCTGAGGGGAAGCGACCACATCAGCGTCGTCGACGATGTTCGTGGGCTGAGCGACAGGGGATATGGGTGTTGCGGCGGATGCGCTCGACACTGCAGTGTCCCTTGCGTGGATACTAGGAGGAATAGGCGGCTTGTTCTTCTTAAATGAAAGTGATGACAGCGACTTCTTGGGTCCAGGCGGAAGGGGCTTGGGCCCGGTAGGAGGCAGCGGAATCCCGGCAGCAATACGCTGCTTGGTAGACAACATACTCCCAGCCTCGACACTCTTGGAGGGTATACTGATGGACTTAACCAGAGGATTCACCTTCTGGTCCTGGTGAGTGCGTACAACTGGAGGCTTGGGTAGTGCGATGGATGAGCTACTAGTCGCTGACATCTCTTGTCGCTTAGGTTGGGTCGGTACCTGCTTGGTGTAAGGTGTATGTAGCGACACAGAAACTAAGAACTACCTTCAGCAGTTCCTTCCCAGGTGGTGTAATGGCCGTCGAACGGGCAGTTCGTTGTTTGTGTATCTGGTCATCAGACTCGGACTCGGACATTATTAGTCAACCACACAAACGAAAACAAGGCACGAGAGATACGCACTTCTGACCTGACGACGCGTGGCTGTTTGTGGAACTTCTTGACAAGTGTCTTGGGTGCAGATTCTTCGTCCGGACTCTGAGATTCATCCACTGAACCTCCTGATGTACTCGGCTGTGACTGTTGTCTCTCCTAGACACTCGTTTAGCCAATGGGTCTCGTGTGGACGGTTTACCGACATCTGACCTTCTTTTTCACTTTGTCCGACTTTCGTTTCGAGGGTTTGGTAAATGTCTCGGCGAAATATTGTTTCTCCTTATCTGTGAGAAAGCGATAAGAATACATCAGAAACAATATAGCGGAGTACGGACTGATCCAGTCTTCAGTAGCATCGACTTGGTAGCCAGGAAGATAGTCTCCATCATCGGTTCCGACGTGTTTCCAGAAGCTTGCCAGCAATCGGTTGCATTGCTGCACGTTGTCTGCGGGCTCCCAGCTACGAACTCTGAGTACCATTGAGAATGCGTGCTATGATACGCCCACCTATCCGCATCCGAATCATAACCTGCCCACTATGCAGGCTGAGAAATAAGTTTGAGAAACAAACGGAACTGGTCACCTTCACAAAGTATTCCTAATGTAACGCATCGGCACCAGACAAAAACGTTGGAGCGTGAGCCACTTACCCAATCGCCTTCCTCACCCACCCGCGCTTTTGTGATGACCTCTGGAAATGCCTTTCTAAACATGGGGGATAGCCTATGCGGTTTAAATCTTACCAACGTGGAAAACTTCTTCCTCCTTGGCCTTTTTCTTTCTCGGCATGCTCTACAGCTTGGTCGACACGGTGAAGGTCGTTGAAGCTGAAGATCAAGAGTAAGATAATGTAGTTACCACGTGACCCCCCGCGTCGCGCGATTCCCAAGCTTTTGACGCTCGAGTCATCTCCAACATGTCCAAAGCAAAGACCAAGCAAGAGGAGGCTCTCCAGTTCCTCGATGACCTCGATAACCTCCAGTCCCCTGCTTGTACTCCCTCTTATCACCAGACACCACCTTCACGTGCGCACGCCCGCAACGAGGGCGATCCCGCCGAAGTTCTCGCTTTCATCGATGAAATCACTCAGAGAAGCTCAGAACCGACCCGTTCGGCGGTACCGCCGATAGATCGTCCCATATCGCGCGCTGGAACGCCTTCTCTGCGCAAGGGTACTGAGCGCGTCAGAGTCGGTGTTCATCCATCGCCCTCCACATCCTCATTGCCAGGAAAGTCCGAGTCGACCACTGGACCAGCCCCTGCTTCCAAACCAGAAGTGGCAGCAGCGGCATCAGCCAGCTCGTCTGGGTGGGGGTGGTCGAATGTGTGGAACACTGCCTCTGCTGCGTACCAGCAAGCAAGGACCGTCGTTGACGAGCAAGTGAAGAACTTGCCCAAAAATGAACAAGTCAGCAAATGGGGAGAGGGCGTTCTCGAGTATGCGAAGACAGCCCAGTTGGATAAACTTGGTACGCAACGGTCAACAGTTTGTAAAAGGTCCCTGACGGTCATCAGGCCAAGACTTTAAGAGAGTTGGCTTGACCACCCTCAATGATATACTGAACGTCGTCGCGCCTCCAATTTCGGAGCACGAAGTAATTCAAGTTTGGCTCAGCCATGACATGCGGGGATACGAGGGAATCGAGTCCCTCGTGTATCGCTCACTTGCGCGGGTCAGTGTTATTCGTTCCCTTCGCGTTTTCGCTGCTCAAACAGATTGTGCAGATCATGGAGCAAGTCGAAGGCGGCGACCTCATTGTCAACCGCGGTGAAGAGTCCAGACCCAAGGATGATCCGGATTCATCCCGCGAACTTAATGCTGTCGACGGCTATGAGGCAGCGCTGGGGCTCGCTCAGGTACCTCACTTACATTTTGTGACTCCTATTTTCACCTTGCACTTATAGGCCAATTTGGACGAGGTAATCAAGAAGCAGACAAAGGCTCCCAAAAGAGAGTCATCGGTCGATAACCCGGTTGTTTACTCGACTGTTTATCTTCGAGTCCAGCCTTTCACGCGATCATATTCTCTTCCCCAGCTGGCGCAAACACCTGACGCAGCAAACACCTATTTACAATTCGTCTTACACCTGGTTGATCCGGGCCATCAGATAGCGCGTACTACGGTAACACAAGCCATCCCTGCTTGTTGGCTGGAAATCTGGGATCGGTATGACTGGGTCGAGGATCTTGTTGCAGAATCATTGAGAGTCGCTGTGGAAGTCCTTGGGCAGGACTACCTGTCATCCAGAATGGGCTGGGAGAAGAGAGAAACACAAAGGGATGATGATACACCAGATTTTGATGTGGAAACGACATAAAGATGTTCGCGCAGTCCCTCGGGACTATCTATCCCATAGGTCGTTGACGCGGGTTACTGATATTGGCCAGTGTATTGATATCTAACAAAGGGGTAACATCACAGTCGATGTCTTTACTTCTTTGGTGGTTCCTCTGGCTTTGGGGGAGGAACCGGTTTAAGGTCTGCAGGTCTGATTGGCTCTGTACCAGCTCCAACTTGCTCCCAGGGTGAGAGAGATTCAAAGTTACTGGAAAGCGGTATGATAAGCAAAATCGACGCAAGATACAAGTGAAATTTTACCGGAATGCCTGTGTGAGCTGCAATGGCTCGTAGACGACGCGTTTCCGCTCTTCATCGTAGCGGACTTCGGTGTATCCCTAGACAGCGTGTCGTAAACAAGGACTACAGAACCACGATTTGCTTACTGTGAGGGGGAAGTCTTTGCGCAAGGGATGTCCTTCAAAGCCTGCAGAACAAGTTAAGGGTGAGAAAGGGCAGCACGAAATCACCAACCATAATCCGTCAATATGCGGCGCCTTGGGAATCCAATGAGCAAGAAGCAAATTGCACGCGTAACAAACTTACAGATCGGGGTGGCCGGAAAAGAATACACCGAACATGTCCCATACCTCTCTCTCATACCAGTCAGCACCGCGGAAGAGGGATACAACGCTGGGTACAGGGTCCGCTTCCCCGGCGTAGGTCTTTACCCGAATCCTGCCAGCGTGCTTGACGCTGAGCAAGTTGTACACCACCTCGAAACGCTTTTCTCTTTCGGGGAAATCCACTGCAGTGATATCGACGACACTCTTGAATTGACACTGGGAATGGTCTCGCAGAAAGGTGAGCACAGGGATTATTGCCGAGGGCGCGACGTGGAGGACGAGCTCGTCCTTTAAAATAGAGAACTGTTGGATGAACTTTGGTAGACACTGGGTCAAATACGAGCCATAGGTGTGCAGCGACTCGGTTGTCTTTGCGTATTTTGACACAGTTGGGTTTGGAGAAGTAGGCTCGGAGAACGGAGACACCGAGGCTACATGTGGATGAGCACCAGTCGAGAATTGGAAGGAAATGGGTACCTCTGGGCGAGGCTGAGGCGTGAATGGTCCGCTCCAAGACTGTGGGTCGTGCACAAGCGCGTCTGAGGACGCCAACAGCGTTGAGGCTGGCGCGCAGAGACATTCGGGTGGTTGTGGTGAAGGTCGGAGTAGGAAATTCCGATGCGAGTCTACCATGGCCGACGACGACAAGACGCCCGTGTTTGATTCACTCCCGTACTACGACAATGACCTCGAGCAGTATCCATTTCTCAAAGAAAAGGTCGAAAAGGAGCTGGCGCGCGAGCCCAAGCCCCCACAGACGATGCACCCCTTTGTCCCACCCCCGCTCGAGCTGTTCAAGGTTGGTGTCAGACTTGCTCGGTTTTTCGTGACTCATGCGGCATAGAACAACCCTTTGCTCGCTGCAGAGCTGGCGCGTGTGGAGGCACACCAACCTCTGCCACCACTGGACGCTGTGAGACATCAACTACCCGCGCCGACGTCATCGCCAGGGACTGATCAAGAGTGGCGAGAGGCGCTTCAGAATGCACACGCTCAACTTGAGCACCAGCGATTACGGTTGGTCTCGGACACGCGAGGACGGACACGCGCATATTTACCCGCGAGCTACTAGGCACACGAACCTTGCGTTGCTACAAACATATGGGCAGAATGCGTGGCGCATCAACAATTATTTATTGGAGGAGACAGCCAAGCAGTCCGAGGCTGCGGTGGAGGAATTGAAGCAGCTGGCGACGGAAGTGAACCGAGAGCGCAAGAACGTGCAGGTAAGAGTACAGTGTATTCGTTGGCATGCGCTCATGTGGCGTAGACGCGGTATGGGGCGCAGTTGACGACGCTGGAGACGAGGTGGACCGAGTTGCTGTCGAGCATCCTGCAGATTGAGATGGCGAACATCGCGTTGGAGGGGGAGATTGGGCGACTTGTGGGTCAGGAGGAGGAGATGGCTGGGCTGTAGACAGTGTCGTGTGTTTACCCAAAAAGGAGCAGTTGCAGCGAGGACAACTCAACCAGCGTTTCATTTCGACACTCGTCGCTGACACGGCCAGCTCGTCCGCCATCGGCCCCGTTGATGGCCAGCACAGAGAAACCAGAACCGTCGCCGGATGGTCCACAGGGAGGACCCTCGCACAGTCGTGCACCGTCCCCGGCACTGAACTCGGATCAGCAGCCCATACAGGACCACCCGCCAACACCTGCTCCTCCAAGCTCACCCTTTGCAATTCCACACCCAAAGCGCTTCAACGCGGTAAACATCAACAAGAAGTTTCTCCAGAAGAACTCATCCTCCTCAGGCGCAGTCCCTGTCGTCCCCAGCCTCGCCGCTGCTGCAAAGGCCGGCACACCAGCCCGTACGTCTGCCCCGTTCCATCCGTCGACATCCTTATATCCCCCACCAGCACGTCCTGCACCACAACCCTCCGCTTCCCATTCAAAACTCGTCACAGCTAAGCTCACCTCGACCGTCCAACTGTCCGCAACGACCGGTCCAGGCTGGTCGCGCCCTTCCTCTGCTACTCCGCCTGTCTCGACCACCCCGTCCAGCTTGTCGAGCGCACCCCCGCAACCAACCGTACCCACTCCCGCAGTGCTCCAGTTCCCCCATGCTGGCAAAGTCATACAACCCCAGCCTCGCAATGCCATCGCCTCATCGTCGCCCCTGGTAAAGAAAGACTCCCCCACAAAACCCGCTTGGCGAAACGCCAAGTCTCTCCCGGTGCCCTCAGACAACACTCCACGCAGTGATTTCCCGACTGCAGCCGAGGTTGCCCAAGGTTAGTTGCTCACCGGCTGTTACGCTCTTCGACAGACATAATAGTAATCCTTCATCGACAGGCCGCGTCGTCAAAGCCGAGGAACCAAAACCTGACGATCCTCCCCCTGCGGGACGAGTCCCGTCACAGGAAGCCGATGCATTCAGAGGAGTACACCTCGATCCAAACGCTCATCACTGGGACGAGGCGCGTCACATTTTTCTTCTCAGCACTCTTATTGAGTTCTCTTTAGATGGAAGAAGACGACGACAACTTCCTCGACAATGTTATCGAATTTGGAGATGGACGACAATACAAAGTAGCACCGCCCGTTACCGGACAGCCGCTCTCAGGGAGTACGACTGCTACTACTCCTGCGGGCGAAGAAGCTTCCGTCTCAACCACTGACCATGTGTCAATCGAGCCCGTCAGCAAAGAAGAGAGGTTCGCCGACGATTTTGATCGAAGCTGGCCTCGCACTAGGCCATCACCTATTGTGCCTCAGAGAGATTTACCCAGTCGCTCTTCCCAGCCTATATCGGTCTCCCCCACCCCATCCCATCCCAGCCATTCCTCGGCCGAGGGGTCAAGGGTGCTTTTCAACGAGCGTTCTAATAGGTTGGAACCTTACACCAACCCCAATTTTCCAAATCGACCTGGTCCTGGTCACGGGCTTTCAAGGCGGAGTACTCACGGAGAGCCTGCTGAACCTCGCCTTGGAAAGGACGCGTTGTCTCGTACCCCGGTACATCCTGTGCACTTGTTGCAGAAACATTCCGAAGGGACTCATGACACTTTGGTCCAGTCACCAAGGAGCTACTCCACGGACTTCGTAGGTAGGCGAGAGCGCGATCATGGTCCATATTCTCCAGGAGGCGACTTTGTCCACAACAAGATCAGAGGTAGAGACTCAGGACCATCCGGTTCCCCCCATGATCTCCGCGGCATTGGCGAGAAACGGAGCCGCCGCCTCTCAAGTGCATCCTTTGCTAGCTCGATTCCTGATGGTCAACAGCAAGGGTCGTCCTATTCTTCGGATGGCCCATTCTCCCGGAGATCACACCCGCGAGAATCTCCGTCGCAACATTTGCCCGGTCTTCCTGCAAGCGCATCTGCCCATCCTAGGTTGCCAGCTCACACAGATCCGTGTGATGCGCAACTGCTGGGTACTTCACCAGTACTGGATATCGACGGTGTACACAAGACCGCTATGCATCTATCTGCAGAGCGTGCGAAACGGAGGCGACAATTGGAAGAAGAGGAACGTGAAAAAGAGAAAGAACGTGCGAGAAAGAAGGCGACTGAACTTGAAGCACGAATGGAGGCTCAAGTGTGTGGCTTTTGTACAGACTGAGATTCGGTCAGCTGATTTGATATTCCAGAAAGTTGCCGTTGTAGAGGCTATCCAGGAGGCCGTTACCTCCGTGCAGGTGCCGAACCAGCTCGTTAATGAACTGGAAAACCACGAATCTCCTGAAATCATGGTTGCAAATGAACACCCGCCCACACTAAAGTCTGCGTCACGACTGCAACGTGAAATGCAAAATTCTCGTTCTTCTGTGGCCGAGCCGGTCCCGCCTTTGGAACAGGTCGACTCATGGCGTAGCAAGACACGGCCGCGACCCCAACAACTTCCAGCCCTCTCACTTCCGATGCTTGAAGAACCATCGGCGGCTGTTGCCGACGATAGCCTTGAAGTCGTTGACTTCTCCGATCTTGGTAAATTTGTGGGAGGCGAACAGGCTTCATTAGCATCAGCGACGCCGGCACCATCATCCCATTCACCCACGTCTCCCGAACGGCATTCGTTCTCCGGACGACCGGTTGCGAGCGACTTCTTTGAGGACGGGCCTTCCTATACCTGGGCTGCCAAAATGATCACTTCGCCATCTTCCGAGCGCAATGCCCTCCCCATCGTTCTGGAAACTTCTGTTCTTTCCCCAGGAGAGGAGGTGGAGCCTTTGATCTCAACAGTACCCACGCAAGGAACGAGGGAATACGAATCTCGTAGGTTTTCCGGGATCAATGGTGTTCACTCTGTTGGGCGGAGCCAGCCATCTCCGACACTACCTCCCCGCCGTCTTAGCAAGGGCACACCGCCGTTCCGACAAGTCAGAATGTCAGCCTTGGATGACGTCATGTCCCGTATCAAAGGTGCTCTGGATGACATGCAGGTTGATGCGGGAAGAGGCCCTCCATCAAACGAACACGCGGAAAAGCGCGCCAGCGTTGCTAAACCAAAAGTCCGGGTACTGGAGCCCCCGATCCTGACTAGAACGCTATCAAAAGATGCCAAATGGCTACCTCCAGCCCTGAGGCAACCTCCACCAGGTCTGGCCGAAGAGATTTTTGGCGCCACCGGTTGCGATCCTCCTTGTTCCCCTCCACCAATCACACTTGCTGTGAAGTTCCCTACAGTTTCCCGGCTAGTCGACACAATTCCAAGGCGGCAACTGAACCTACTAAAAGTCTCGAGCAGTCACCTTCGCCTGGACACTCTTTCCTGGGACTCATCTGCCGACGGAATGAATAAACGAGATCTGTCGGTGAATGACATTCTGTTCAAGCGCCCTCCTCCGGGAAAAGGTAACAGATATAGGTACAGAGTTCAACTACCGAGGGCCCGTACGCACACAGTCTCTCAGCCCAAGGTTAATCTACCTTCAGGGTTTCCTAGGGCCAATATAGTACCTGGGCGTTCAAAGGCCGTTGACGACCTTCCTACTTGGCGTAGAGGACCAGTTTCTTCACCCATAGCTCGAAAAGCCGTACCCTCGGAAGAAACAGTACCTACTTTGGATGTCACAAGTTGTTCTCCGGCTCCGGAACTTTTGATACTTTCCTCGAAGCCCACTGGAGAACCAGAAGCGTCCACAAAGTCAGATCCTTATTTGGTGCGTCAGAGGACACAGCCGAAGTTGCCAGCAGGCTCGGCGGTTGGGTTTTATCGTGACCCTGGTTCATCTTTCCAGGACTCAAAGGGCTCCGTCAATTTCACAGTAACCAGTGAGCTAGCAGAAGCCACGCAGGTCCCAAAACAGGAATCCAGTATGCTCTTGTCCCCCTCGATCATTGAGACACCATCGGCAGCCCTCTCTTCAGAATCCAAGGGGTCCGCTGCAGTGGCAAGTCCCAGTGTCGATGAAACAAGCTATGACCTCCAGCTTCCCACTCTGAAACTGGTTACGCAGGCAGACAGCAAGGTTTCAGAAGATTCTGTATGTTTAAACAGAATTCGCAACATTGACCTAAACTTATCCATATCACAGACTGAACGATCGTTGCGCACTCCGGCATCTGCGTCGTTTAATACCCCTTGGACGAAGTCGCCATTGAGCTTCTCCAACAAGGACTCTCCTGCTAGACCACCTGACCCCGAACATCTCAGGGCCGTCTGGTCCCAAACCGCAGACAAGGAACCCATATCCGCTGTGAACTCCTTGGAAGGTATTGCCGACGATCTGACTGCATTACCGTTCACTATCCAAGAAGTCAAGTCTGAGGATGGCGAAACGCCCCCACCAACAAGTGCAGCAGTGGCTTCAAAGATATCCCTTCATGATGTAACCCGTGCATTCCAGCTAGTCCCAACTTCCTCTAATTTATCTTCTCACCGACCTCCGCCCTTGTCACCACCAACCACTGTTAATGGCCCTAGCACACGTCCTCCAAATTTTACCTATCCAGCCCCCCCCCAGGCTCCTGCAGCTGCTGTACGCCCCCATTTTGCTGCGTTCCCGTCCCCGATGCTCGCCCACTCCCCGAGCCCTACCGTACTATATCCTCCAACTGCGCCTAGCCCAATACCACGCGTCCCCATGAACGGGCATCCTCAGATGTACAACCAGCCCATGTGGGTGCCAATGCAGGCCTCCCAGAATAACAGTACCGTTCGGCCCGTCCATTCGCCTTATCCAACCCAAATGGTAGCATATCCTGCCCCTGCACCAGTCCATCCTGTATATGCCCCTGGCCTCTCCCCCCAAAATGTGCCACCATCAATTACTGGCTCAGCGCCGCCACGTCCACGTGGCATGCCTATGCTGAGCCCTGTCATGCATCCCGCCGCGCCAGTGAATGTACCGATGTATAACAGTAGTCCGGTACTGATGCATCCGCCCGCGATGATCGCCCCAAACCACCGTCCTCCGTATGTAAATTCTGGGCCCCATGAGCGCGGACAAAACCGTTCAGAGACTATGTCGGCTGCACCTCATATACAGCAAACATCTCATTCACAAAGTCATATTCCTCCACAACCTGTGTACTCGCATGTTCCGTTTTCTCGGCCGTCATGGTGAAAAGTTGTGTTCACAGTACATATGTCGTGCTCAGTGATATATTGGTATTTTTTTTTCTTTTTGAATGCAATTTTATCCTGTTTTCTTATCACGAAGTGAACTGACATGCTCAGGTAGTAAACCACTATTTATGAGGCTAATCAGGATAATTCTATGTAGAACTCTACTCTATGCGTGTGCCAACTCGACAGCCTTTGTAGCAGCCGTGTCAAGGTCGTCAAAGGGTATGATATGGAGTCCGGAATCCTTGATCATCCTAGAGGGAGCATCAACAATGCTGGTGCTGTCAATAGGAACGCATACGTACTGCTTTGCTTCAGTCTCCTTCGTGCCCTTGAGTCGAACAACCAGTGGGATATCAAGATTGAGCTCCTTGGTGGCGCGAATGACACCCTCGGCGATGTAATCGCATCTCATGATACCACCGAAGATGTTGATAAAAATACTCTTGACCTTGGGGTCGGTGAGAAGAATCTCAAACGCCTTTTTGACGGTCTCGGGCGTGGCACCACTGCATAACAGTCAACAACAGTCAACGACACACAAATGCACCCCTCACCCTCCGACATCAAGGAAATTGGCAGGGTTTCCGCCGTGCAGAGACAAAACATCCATGGTAGCCATGGCCAAACCTGCTCCGTTGACCAAACAGCCAATGTTGCCGTCGAGTTTGATAAAGTTCAAGTTGGCTTTTTGTGCCTCGACCTCGGACGGCTCTTCTTGAGAGATGTCACGAAGGTCGAAAACGTCTTTTTGCCGGAATTCAGCATTGTCGTCGAAGCCGAGCTTGGCATCCATACTAAAGGAACATTTGAGGATTGCACAAATATAGGAGTACTAACGTACCAAAGAACATGGCCGTCGGTAGTCTCGGCCATGGGGTTGATCTCGATCTGAGTCGCATCCTTGTCTTTGAATAGCTTGTACAAGGTCACAAAAATGTCTGCCGCTTCCTTTTGGGTAGCCGCATCCTTAAACCCAAGGGTCTTTGCAAGCTCCAGAGCAACAAAAGGATCGAGTCCCTTGTCAGCATCAATGGGAGTGGTAATGATGGCTCGGGGGTCCTTTGCGGCCACCTCCTCAATGTTCATGCCACCTTGACTGGATGCGACCAACACAGGGCCCTGGGCAGCTCGATCGTTGAGAACCGCGACGTAATACTCGTGAGCGGGATCTCGACGTTCGGCAAGCATGACCTGGAGAAGATGAACAGAAGAACGAGACATTTAAAAAGAAACCGACAGCATTGCATATCCTGCCAGCGGAACCGGTTTGCTTTGTGATCAGTTTTGCGCCAATCATCTGACTGGCCATTTCCCGTGCCTGTTCGGGACTGAAGCACAGTGAGCATGGCGAAGTCGGCACAAGAAAGGGCATACGTTTCGATTGGGTGCACGCCACCCTTGAAACCATTGTCAAAGGTGCCCTTGCCTCGACCGCCCGCAAGGACTTGAGCCTTGATGACCAGTCTGTTTGTGCCTAGGATGAACCAATTACACCACTGCATTTCCTCTCGCACACAGGACATACCAAACCTCTCCGCAACTTTGAAGGCCTCTTCAGGACTCTTTGCGCTGACGCTCTTTGGAGTTGGGATACCATACTAGACGCGGGTCAGCAAGCGAGCGAAGAAAGGGTGGTTTTGCGTACTGAGTTGAGCAGATCAACGGACTGGTACTCGTGTATGGAAAGAAACCGGCGCTGAGAGCGTGGTAGGGAGCGGGTGGCCGCCTTTCTGGCTGAAGCAAGCATACCGTGCATGGGGAAGTCTCGGAAGAGGATGGATTACATCAGCACGGACGGTATGAAGGGCTGAGGCCGAGCTCAGCAAAAAAGTTAGTACCAGAGCGACGACGACGGTAGACGCGGTATTGGGCATCTTCCTGTCTCTCATCCACCACGTTGTTGGTTTGGAGCATCTCTGGGAGAGTGAGACTTTCCCTGCCTTGAGTTCGGACGGCTTGGTCTTGTCTCATCGGCTGTCCGAAATTTGGCTCGTGGAACATGTTGCCTTGCTAAAAACAACTCCTGTGTTATCAGTTGGATCTGTCCTCGAGGCCCACCTCGACGAAAACATGCTGCAAGACTGGTGTTTTCTTATTTATTCGCCAGATTTCAATCCCCATGTTGCTTGATTCTGCCATGTCCAAGTTGCATACCAACGGTGATCATAGTTCATCTCAATTGTCCGAACTCCTTTCTGTCTCTTCCACTGTCTTGCAGCAGGCACTTGATCTGGTCGACAACGTGCTGACTGACGACAACCAGCTCAGTGTGCAGTCCAAATATCTCCCAGGTTCCACCATTGGTCTGTTTGCTCACATATACCCTGTTCTTACTTTGACGTCGATGAGATAGGGAAACACATACGCCATGCATGGGATCACTTTACCCTCCTGATCGATTGCGTAGCGGGAAGCCAACCCTACGTCTTGTCATATGACAAGCGCGTCCGCAACACTCCCATGGAAAGTAATCGTTCTGCAGCTCATGATGCCTTGGTCTCCACGATGGCACGCCTCAGAGGGCTCGAAACATCCCCTTCAATCGGACTGGATCAAGTCATCACCCTGAATGCAGTAACACCCTTTCGTCATACCTTTCAAACAACCTTTGCCAGAGAGGTGAGCACTGTGTTGACCCAGTAAACCACTGACTTACTTGGCCCTCGTGGAGTTGTGGTTTGCTGCACTACACGCGGTGCATCACTGGTCCATGGTAAGGATATAATTATCTTGATCAATTCAAACCACCAACCCATTTTCGAACGACAGGTCCGCGTGATAGCCGGGGAACTTGTTCGCTTCATGTCTGCTACACGTTGTTTCATTGCTGATCACTGCATAGGACATATTCTTACCAGACGATTTCGGGTTCGCTCCCTCTACCCTGGTTTACAGAGGAAGTGACGCGCCACTAGGAAAGGCTAAAATTTAATAGTACATTGTCCAACGTACACTACCAACCATGTTGTTTCCCTTACGTTCGTCTAATCTTGCTACGAAGCGTGCGGTGACTGTTTGGCACGTGCACGACTTGGTATCTTGTCATACCTCACTTGAACATGTCAGAGAGCACGACGCCCCTCGGCGACGGATCCCAGGGAAAGCGAGTCGTACGTGTTTTCGTCTGTCATGTCTGTCCGTCAGGCCTCGAATCTGACTCCTTCTGGATGGCTGTCAGTGCTATTTCTTCGACTCAGACATCGGGGGCTTCCACTATGGTCCTGGACATCCGTATGTGTCCTACTGCTTCGTGAACATGCCTGGATAAAGCTCCGTTCCCAGAATGAAGCCCACGCGAATACGAATGTGTCACTCACTCGTCATGAACTATGGGCTTTACAAGAAGATGGAAATTTTCGTGAGTGTAAATCCCTATATACATCTCAGGTTCACCTTCATCTGCTCTTCATCCACAGCGTGCCAAACCCGCAACGAAACGCGAAATGACACAGTTCCACTCTGACGAGTATGTTGATTTTCTGAGTCGCATAACTCCTAGCAACATGAACTCTTACATTAAAGAACAACACAAGTGTATGGTATATTCAATCATCCGCTTCCACTCTAACGCTCTTCCGCAAAATAGACAATGTGGGGGATGATTGCCCTGTCTTTGACGGTCTTTTTGACTATTGTTCGATATCTGCCGGTGGTTCCATGGGTTAGTCACACTATCACTTGGGCTTTTGCCCTGATTAACGAGTCGGGCTAGAGGGTGCCGCCCGACTGAGTCGAGACAAATGCGACATTGCAATCAACTGGGCTGGCGGACTGCATCATGCAAAGAAGAGCGAGGCTAGTGGTTTTTGCTACGTCAACGGTAAACCACGAATACTTTCTCTGAGTGACACATGGTTGAGCTGATCCCGCAGATATTGTGCTTGGTATACTGGAGCTGCTTCGGTCAGTCTTCTCATGTTTCTTGGCTGCGAACGCATCATTTCGATAACTTAGGTATCACACGCGTGTGCTCTACATCGATATCGATGTGCATCACGGTGACGGTGTAGAAGAAGCTTTCTATACCACTGACCGTGTCATGACAGTTAGTTTTCACAAGTATGGCGAATATTTCCCTGGAACTGGTGAACTTCGTGTAAGCAGCCTCTTCTTGTGGACGCGGATATAAAATCCTACGAACCGTACAGGACGTAGGCATCAGCAAGGGGAAGTTTTACGCTCTCAACTTCCCATTACGGGACGGGATCTCGGACGAGAACTATAAATCTGTTTTTGAGCCGGTGAGGAATATAACAAAATAACGGTCAAGATCTGTTTACAGGATACTTGATTGATATAGATAATACGTCAAGTTATGGAATCGTACGATCCCTCAGCTATTGTCCTGCAATGTGGTACGGACTCGTTGTCAGGGGACAAGCTTGGATGTCTCAATCTTTCCATGAGAGGTACATTTTCGAAGTGCGCGTACGCATCGAAACTGAGTATCTGTAGGGCACGCAAATTGCGTCAAGTTCGTCAAATCATTCAACAAACCATTACTACTTCTTGGCGGAGGTGGATACACGATGCGGAATGTTAGCCGTGCGTGGGCATACGAGACGGGACTGGCCGCTGGAGTCGAACTTGGACCTGGTAAGAAACGCTGCACTTATACCTACCCTATGAAAGATGACTGACAAAGACTCGGAAAGAAATACCGGTCAACGAATACTACGAATATTTTGGACCAGACTATGAATTAGACGTAAAGGCGTCGAACACAGAAGACATGAATACTCCTGAATATTTAGAACGGGTAAAGAACATCGTGATGGAAAACTTGCGAAAGTTGAAAGGGCCTCCGAGTGTACAAATGACAGGTATGGAGAATGCCTTGTAGGTGTGCATCTGTGACCTGTTCGTCGCCAGACATCCCAAAGACGTTCATGGACGACGTGGTGGATGACATGAATCAAGACGAAGATCTTATACCATCCAATAGCCGAAGGCACCGACGGTTACTCGATTCGCGCGTTCAAGCGGATGGTGAACTCTCGGACTCTGATGACGAAGGAGAGGGTGGTAGAAGGGACTACGCAAACCACAAGGATCGACGAGAGAGTAGGAGTCACTCCAGTGAGGCCGAAAGTGGGGAAATGAGGAGATTTGGAATCGGTGGTGGAATACTAAACGCTGGTGCTGCTGGTTCGACTCACGGTGCTGGGCCAAGTGGCCACACGACGTTGATTTCACAATCACTCAAAACGCCACTCGCGATGGATACTGATGAAACATCGTCGGCGATTGACAGCGGAACAAAGGATCCTGGTACTAACGGAAGCAAAACCCAGGAGATATCAAAGGACGAGATGGCAGTGGATGACAACTCTACAGAGGATAGCTAGCTTTTGTGGTTGTGTAAGCAACCATGTGTCATCATCAGTCTCGACGCACGGCTGAGTTGTCTAAACACAAACATGCATCATGCAAGAAGGTGAAACTTGCTCTGCCTTGTCGCCTGAAGGTGCGAAACGGTTCGAACTCAACCGACTGAGAGGTGTGTGAGCTGGTTTGCCAAGTTTTATCCTTTAATGTCGCGACTAGCGAAAGCCAGACAAAGGCGCCAAGATGAAGAGGCGGCCTCATCCTCTTCCGTCCCAAATGCAAACCAGAAGCGACCTCTTGAAGCGGGCTCGAGTGCTTCGAAACCACTGAAACGCGACTCGCGTCTCGGGCGGTACTTTGAGTATGATCTGTCCAAGATGGTCAATTCCAAGGGAGGCTTCCTCGTTGATGACGGCAAGGAGGTAGACGAAGATCTTCGCGCCAAAGAACGCGAAAGAGAGAGGCAACGGGCCATGCAAAACATTGATCCCCGTGAGTGTTCTTGCCAACATTGTGGACGCCTCTCCGACTGCCCGCAGCAATGTATCTCGATGCCTCTCTCAACCCAAAATGCAAGGAATGTGATACGGTCAACATTGATTTTACGTTCAAAAAGATATTCGGCTGTTTGGTATGCAACAAGTGCAAAGATCAGTACCCGGAAAAGTATAGCCTGTTGACCAAGACAGAGTGCAAAGAGGTGGGTTTTCGGTCACGATCGAGATTGGGCGGAAGATTACACGCGTCTGACAGGACTACCTTCTTACTGATGGTAAGTGATCCCCTGGAGACACGTTACGATAGGCTGCACTCTGCTTAGCCGAATTACGGGACCGCGAGCTTCTTCCGCATCTTTTGAAGGCGAATCCGCATAAATCCACGTTTGCAAACATGATGCTCTTCCTACGGTGTCAAATAGAGGAGTTTGCGTGGAAAAAATGGGGATCGCCGGAAGCGCTGGATGCTGAGTGGGAACGGCGAACGGCAGAGAAAAAGAAGAAAAAGAACAAGAAATTCGAGGAAGGGCTGAGGGAGTTGCGGAAGAGGACCCGGGAAGGGGTGTGGCAACGGAGGAAGGATCAGGAGCACAAGCACGTGTTTGGAGGAGTGGAAGTGGGCGAAGACGGACATGGACAGCAGATCTGCCATGAATGTGGATTTACAGTGGACGTGGAGATCATATAAGGGCGTTGGGCGGTGAAACGCCAGCCGTAATAGTAATAAGACACTCTTCTCTCGCCTGAACATGGAGGAGAACAGCCAAGCGGAGAGTTCGAAAATCTCTACCTCGCTTGAAGTCGAGCAGATTGAGGTAAACTTGTTCCGTTCTGTGTACCTATTCAGGCCTGTCCGTGCGCGGGGCGTATTCGGTGGACAGGTGATCTCGCAAGCCATCGTTGCTGCCACGAAATGTGTCGACCCTACCTTTGGTCTCCATGTGAGCAGCCCCCGCTTTACCGCCTCTGTCCAAGCTGAGACTCGTAGTCGTTTCATGTGAGGCATCCCGCTGCCCCCGCTGAACAGGCACGCTTACGCAGATCAAGTGTTACTTTTTGCTTAGCGCATCCCCTGCCGTCCCCATTGTGTATTACGTGGAACGCTTGCGCGAGGGGCGCTCGTACTGCACACGCGGTGTGAAAGCAGTCCAAAACGGCAACATCATCTTCCATTCCCTGTGCTCATTCCACCTTCCTGAGCCCTGGCAACCCTCCCATCAGTGGCAGGCACCGGTTGGGGTCCCCAGCTTGGAGAAATGTGAGCTGGAAGAAGATCTGTTCCGGCATTATGCTGCTCAGGACGGTCTCGACCCGAGGCTGAAGAAGTTCTTTCTTAATTTTGCGGCGGTAGGCACTCTTTACGCATTTGGATGTCTTCTGTATGAGCTGCCTGCAGGAGCGTGCCAATGGACCCATCGCTGTCAGAAGAGCCTCCTATGCAGTCACTGACGAGCACGGCGTGTTGACGTCCATGTACTGGATGCAAGCAAGGACCGGTAATACAGAGCCTTACGATACGCCGTACCAGAAAGTGAGCACATCCCGACTCGGTCGGTATTATTGTTTGACGGAACATCACCAGTGCATCTTGGCGTACATGTCAGACCTTTGTTTGTATGGGTTCCAGAAAGGTCACATGGCGAGCACTGACATGGGTGTAGCCTTACGGTCGCAGCAGATACGCTCAAATTGCAGAGGTTCACCAAGGGGCCTGACAGCCATGGGATGAGTGTGAGTGTGTCTACAGCAAGCGAGCTCTGGACCTGACGGTGCCGACGCAGTCCACGCTGGATCACTCGATCTGGTTCTACGAGTGAGTTGATCACACGATGCGTGTGGTGGTCTGATCAACGTGTCTTTGGCAGTGACAATTTTCGTTGCGAAGACGGTCTGCTCTATGTGGCAAGTGACATGGCCTGAGCGTGTCTCGGATTGACTGACAAAGACTGACAGGTGACCTGTCCGCGCGCTGGCGACGGACGTGGGGTGGTGCAGGGCAGGGTAGGCATTGTTTTCCGAGACGTGACGCGTGCTGATACGGCTGCAGTTGTACAGTCGCGATGGGACTTTGGCCGCAGTGACGAGCCAGGAGGGGGTTGTGCGTGCGCAGAGGCGCGGTGGGAAGCTGTGAACGGTTAGATAGAAGTGTTCGAGAAGCAGAACAAAGGAGGGAACAATAAAATGAAGTGCTTATTGTGTACCCAAAAGGCATGCCTGGTCTTTTTGTTCTTCTTGGCGACGGCCATGGATTTATAAACCCAACCCTCCCCTCCTCCCCCCTCCCCATCCGGATTTTGACAATCCAGTCGTGTTCATCGCAAGCCTTGCAGCCAGGTCCATCTCATTCCCTTGCCCTTGCCCACCGTGCTCACTCATTTCCAGTCTGTAGGGCCGTTTTCGTTACCCAGTCCGATTCTCAATCCGATTCGTAGAAATTTCGGAAACCAAACGTTTACTTCTTGACGTCTTCACGTATCCTTCCTTGAACCGCACTCTCTCCGTCGCTGCGCGATTTCACCCATGGCTTCCCCCAACCTCTCTGTCACCCTGACCCACGCCATCGCCTACCTCACTCGTCCCCTCATCCTCTCCTACCCTGCTGCCACCGTCATCAAGCTCCAGCTTGTCCTCGAGGCCAACCTCACCGCCCTCTTTGCCTCCTCGTGGGTCCCCGAAGAGCCCCTTCGTGGCTCTGGCCGCCGCTGTCTCTCGCTCTCCCCATCCTGCCTCCCTCCGCGCGCCATCTACTCTGCCTGTCTTGCGACCGGTATCCAATGGTTTGACTGGATCGCTGTGCTGGGCAGCTGTGAATTTGACCTTTTCATCGACCCTGGCTGCATCTCCGTTCGTTTCGGAAGAGGCTCGCAGCTCGTGACCATCTGGTCCGAGGAGTTTGCAGAGGGCGTCTCGCCTATCCTCCCTGCCACAGCCAAGTCTCAGTCAAAGACCATTGCTCAGCAGCTTCTCGAGAGCGACACCGCAGACGACGACGAAATATTTGCGATGATCGCCGACGAAGTCGGCGCACCCGCTTGGACGACGCCCGTCATTGACCGCTTCCCGCCACCCACTCGCTCGGAGTCTCCTCTCTCCGCGGTCTCGTCCGATTCGCGTTCTAGCTCTCGCTCTTCCAACTCGAGCTCAGCCTTCTCCTACGCCGCCACTGCCCGCACAGACTCCACATCGGTATCTGGCCGCACTTGCTCCAACAAGTCGTCTCGTCGCGAGAAGAGCAAACAAGCGCGTGTCTTTGTTGACACCTCCAAGACCGAGGTCACTCCTTATGATGGTGGCAAGACCACCGTGCTGACGGGCGGTGTCATGCTCGGCGCTGCTCCCTCAAAGGCAAAGTCTGCAGCCTCGCCCTGGCGTCGGGTCTGAGACTCCCACCTACCCCACACTCGTTTTCCCTCATGACTTGTTAATTTTTGTACGCCGTTTATGAGCCATTGGTGATGATTGATACACCTCGGACAACTAATATCCTAGCATTTTCATTTTAACGTTATACGCAGCATTCACCGCATCCATTATGTTTTTCGACGTGCTTGTCGTTTGTAGCATTCTTTTGTTTCTTGTTTCGGCGTTGGCGTATAGTATATTTGTTGTAATGCGAATTATCTTCCTTAATCGCCGAAGAGGGCCGATACAAGTACCACGGCGGTGCGATATCTTTCTCATGTTGGGTCTTGCCAATCGACGACTGCTCGCGACTGTTGCATCCAATCCAAGCCGTGTCGCAACCCTCCGACACGACTGGACTCGCCGGGACATCCAAAACATATACGATGGTCCCCTACTAGATCTTGTCTTCCGAGCAGCGACAGTACACCGCCAAAACCATGATCCGAGCAAGATCCAGCTCTGTACCCTGATGAACATCAAAAGTATGCTACGTCTGCTTTACTGTCCATTCGTTCTAAGCTGTACGGTGTAGCTGGGGGGTGCTCCGAGGACTGTATGCGGCCACCTCGTCTTTGGGTGCAATCCCACACATAATGACCCACAGGTTCCTACTGCTCCCAATCGTCCCGCTACTCCACGCCCACCAAGGCTTCCAAGTTGCTCGACATAGAACCCGTCCTGGAAGCTGCACGCCAAGCCAAAGAGAATGGCAGTACCAGATTCTGCATGGGTGCCGCATGGAGAGACCTTGCTGGTCGAAAACGCGGTTTCGAGAAAATCCTAAAGATGGTTCAGGAAGTTCGTGCGATGGGGATGGAGGTCTGCACCACGCTCGGCATGTTATCTCCCGAGCAAGCCAGACAACTCAAGGAAGCGTGGGTGTCCGAGTTCCTGCCTTGGTTCTATTTCTGTAACGATTTGTGCAGAGGACTTACCGCATACAACCACAACCTGGACACGTCCAGAGAATTCTATCCCAAGGTGCGGTCCCAGTTCACCAAGGGTGCGATGGGATGACGTTTGGTTTAGGTCATCACTACACGATCGTACGACGAGCGATTAGGTACCATCGATGCTGTGCGTGAAGCAGGCATCAGTGTTTGTTCTGGTGGAATTTTGGGTCTAGGGGAGTCTGATCAAGACCGCGTCGGGCTTATTCATGAAGTGTCAAAGTGAGCTGCAGTACATTCAATGGCGCGTCACTTACTCGTCGACATCCCAGCATGCCAGAACATCCAGAGTCCTTCCCGGTGAACGCTCTGGTCCCCATCCCTGGGACCCCGTTACAAGATAACGAGGTAAGTATGACATTGGAGATACCTGCTGCTGTCGACTCTGCTATTTCAGCCGGTCCCACATCAAACTCTACTCCGGACGATAGCCACTGCGCGCATTGTCCTTCCAGGGACTATAATCAGACTTGCTGCGGGACGAAACACGCTCAGCGAGTCAGAGCAAGCGATGTGTTTTATGGCTGGGGCCAACGCTGTCTTTACAGGAGAGAAGATGCTGACGACACCTTGTGAGTTGGTCTCTCTGGCGGATGAGACGTGTACTAAACTGGAATGGTTTAGGCTCACCTTGGGATGAGGTATCGTATTTCCTCTTGACTACACGTACTCTTACATCCTGTGCTCCTAGGACAAGGCTATGATGGGCCGTTGGGGTCTTGAGGGTATGGGGAGTTTTGAGAACGCGAGGGTCGCGCAGAAGGAGGCGCACAAGGCCGAGTAGTACATAGACTTAGGGGAATTGTGATTCGGTGTTTGCCGTGTCGCGCTGTCATCCAGTCCTATGCAGAAACCAATGCAAGAAGACGCGAAGTAAGTTTCGAATCGTCCTCCAGATGGGCCGTTCATGGTGGTTGTTACAGTCCGTTCGTACTGAATGACCACAACGCGTGGTATTACCCATCGCAAGGATTCGATCCGGAGACGGAATCCCTCAATATCAGTGTCTCGGGTGGGAACTGGGGCAAAAAGACGATGAAAGGCTGCAGATGGGTTCGAAGGGGAAAGATTGCAGCCTGGGGACCCAACATGGACGAGTGGGAGGTAAACCGTTTCCTTTGCTCCTCGACATCTCTTACCCCCGCACAGGCCGAAGACAGAGCACGACAACGCATACGAAATCTGTTGCCCATCGAACGGCGTTCCCCCTCACCCCCAACGCTCTCGCACCTACGCTCACCCTCTCCTCCGCTCATCGCACCATATCCACCGCCAGTCACGCAACACTACAGTTTCACGTCTTTCGTAATGGACAACTCCGTGACACACTCTTTCCGTTCCAATATGCTCGACGAGCTCGAGCACGCAACCAACAGTCTCATCGAGGGTGAAGTCATCCTGAAACAAGCTCTCGGGAGGCTATGGCAGGCCATCAACGAAGACCCGGGCGAAAGACGGCGGGTGGAGGAGGTGATACCCAAACGGGAGGAGGCTGACGGCAACGTCGGTGAAGACGACTTGGACGGGAGACTCGCACACTCCCCAGAGTTCGTGCCGCATGCGCACAAGCTCTTCTTGTCGCACGCACACGACGGACCGCCTATTCTCGATCCCTCCCATTTCGCGTCTCCGCAGATGCAGCAGGACACGCTGGAGAAATCGCTGGCGACACTACGGGAGTTACAGGACGATGACCGTGAGTACGTCGAGAGGCTGGAAGAGATACGAGAGGGCTTGGGCGATGTTCGTGCGCACCGCAACATCGTTTGGGAGATGATACGAGAAAAGGCCATAAAGGAGATGCAGGACGCGGCTTTCAACGCGGCCCTGGATTGACTCGACCATCTGTCGCATTAGATTGGTGCTGCGTTGTATTGGTATACCGTCTTCAACACATGACAAGTCGACGACCTGGCATAGAACACACGTCTGTTGGATCTCAGGTGAGAAAAGGATCATTACTGAACGATTGTGAATATATTTACGCAGGAAATCATGACAACGACCACCGAGGTGCTCTTGCGGGGTTCACCACATTTGAGACAATCGGAGCGGGAACGGTAAACGGCTGTTTGTTGCGCCAGCCCGCACCCCCGCCTCAGGAATCGAACCTATGTTCTCGTAGTCGGACTTGATGGACACGGATTCCCTTGATCGTCGAGGCTTTGTGAACGGACGAGCATGGCGATGGAACGTACCGAATATTCTGGTGTGTTCAAGTCGTCAATCGCGTGGACCATAAGCGATTCATCTAGTTGGTCTGCGGGTACGATGTGGAGGTAATTGGACACAGGACAAAGCGGCTCTAGAGCGTGCTTGACCCCTGATCGCCTGGCCCATCGCCAAGCTTCTAGACCACGTCCTCGGTGTAAACGAGGCACACGTACAAAAAAAGCGGAACTCAAATCTTTTCTCCAGTTTCAACGCCTTGGAGAACCAAGACGCGCGAGCTAAACCGGGTGACTGATTCCATTGACCACCATTGATTGTCTCGTTGGTATATCGCATACCGCCTCGCAACGTAGCAGTGCTGTTCACCACCCCCGACAGGTCAAATTTACTACAGGTTCTATGCGACGATGCCATTCTGCACCGGAAAATGGCAATACAAGCTAGGACGCCCTCGCCTTAACACTATGTCGATACTCCAGCAGACGTCGAGTGTAATGATGCTGTGGGCAATGTTAGGTTGACAACTAGGACACGGAGTGATGCACTGGCTGCCACTGATAACGTGAGCATTCTATTTCTTCGACTTCCTGACAGAAATATAACGAAGCCGTTTCACAGTACACAGCCGCACTCGCTGTGGCCTGCTTCCCTGCAAGACTTCCCGGTGAAGTGCAGCCGGGCACACGCAGGGAGAGGATTGGGGAGATGCCTTGAACGACGCAAACAAAGTAACTCAAGCTAGCACGCCATGTAGCTTGTGGATCCCAGCCTTTGGTAGTACTTGTCCTTACGATCGTTGCAGGCCACCAGTACCGTTGCCTGCTATTCTGTCTCCAACGCTGGTAAGTAGTTGTCGCGTTCTTTGAAACCGCGTCCTAGTAGAAACCATTTCGCCGCATTTATCATAGAACTCTTTCACCTCCTGAACGGTGAACCTGGACTCGTTGGCTATGTCTTGGGTTGCTTGATCAACGCAGTGAAGTGGAACCGCCGTCTGCTCGACTACTGATGCAAACGTTATTGGCGTCGTCGAGGAATCGAATTGCAAATACGAGGTGCTCCATTGAAAGTTTTTACTTAAGCTGGGGGGTTACTCGGTAATGACACACACATTGATTTAACTTTCTTTATCGTGCGCCGTTCGTGGCCACCTAAATCATCCGCTTTTCGCTTACCCCGTTGTGGGGTTGTCTGATTTCCAACAATCGATCCCAAGGTCCGTGAATTGCTAGAGCCTTTGTCGGAAACAGAAGGTATGACCGGTACAGCTCCATTGACGTTTCCCTCAGCGGAGCCAGTCATTTCTTCTTCTGCGCACTCCGCGTAACGGGACTCGTCCATCGGTTTTGTGTGCCCGTTCCCCGTATGTCCTGTGTGTCGTTCTGTTGGTCGAAGGTAACTATGCTGCCCCTCCTCGCTATGCATAGAATTCTTCTGATCTACGATCGCAGAAATCATATTGTCCAAGCGAACCGAATTCTTTTTGTAATGCTCCCTCCACGACTGCCATGTGTGTCGAGTTACCCACGCATATTGTGGATCAAAGGCCTGGGACAAATTAGGGGAGAGCGCGCAACTTTTGTATTTCGGGACCCACCATTTCACACAATTGTTGGTATAGACGGCTACCAGTTCTACCACGTACCTCCTTGTAAGGTATCTTAGTCGCTATCCACTGGCATAGGCGCTCTTCATCCCCTTCGGTAAACGGAGTTCGCCTGATTGCAAGTGAATGCCACAGTGGTGGACAGGGAAAGTAGAACTCGCCCTTCCCCAGGCAATCGGCTTCCTGGGTTCTTATAAATCATTGACGTATAATCAAGTGCACCTTCGTCTGCATACTTGACCCACAAATGAGGCACAATGCACTTTTCTAGGTTGCCCTGGTACAACTTGATGAGATGCGAAAAAAAATTTGTAGTAGCGTCTGCGAGGATTAAGCGAGCAGACTAGAGAGATGCAGTGGGATCCCCCCCAGAGTGCTTAAATAACCGGAAAACCAAGTGAGAGCTGAAGACACAAGGTAACTGCAATCCCTGAGCTCACCATGATACATTGGCTAAGCGCCGCGCGAACATTCAGGTTTGTGATGCTGGGGTGAATATGCATTTTGATGGGCGCCCCGTTCTCCAAAAAGATCTGTTTCAGCAGCATTCCTGCGGTCCTACAAGCGTTGACGTAGGTGTAAGGCACAAAATAATGTTCTGGGCGATCTGAGCCCGTCCAGCATCTGGGGCGAAGGCGTTCCTCTTCCAGAGTGTCGAGCTGGGTTAGAATAAAGCCTTGTCTTGGCACCCTGTTTTCTACATACCCGCCGAGAGACTGAACTACACGTCAGACATATAGCTCGAGCCGGCATCGAAATACTCACTTCAATTGTATAGCGCAATTCAGCTTGTATTTGTTGAGGAATGTCTTTCTGTATGAAAAATTTGACGGCTAAACCACCCTCGTCTTGGAAAATAGACTAGATAACAGTTTATGAGGTCCTAAAAGATGGAAGAGAGGGACTATTTACCATGATACAATACGGAATCCCTTCAGGTGAGCACAAGCACAGTTAAGTCACACAATCCATTCGGGAACAGCCCAAAAGGTGCGGGTATCCAGGACTCTGCACTTGGCGTATGGTGACCCTAATCAGAGGGCATACTAAGTATGGAAGCCCTTTCGCCGGGACGCGATTCGCAGGAAAGTAGGATGGCAAATTGGCATCTAGGAAACCAATGACCCAGGGCTCTTCAAGTACAGTTGACTTGGTCATAACGTATACCAACGGGAGCCACCCAAACCTGATACATTATGAGATGTATACAATAGCAAAAAATTCACACGATAGATAGGAGCGAGGACTAATTAGGATGCAGTGCTAG